>JARFJB010001932.1:3780000-3825000 GCA_036346205.1 Vesta saturnalis
TATACGAGTATAAATAGGCAATTTAACAATATCGTCCAATGACTGCCAGTTTTTAATTACATGTAGTTTATATTATAAATATTTGCCACATGCAAATAGATTTTAAATAACAAAATTGTTTAAATAAACAATGTTTTAACAAAAAATATATCTCCTTAATTGTCGTTGCTATCTATCTACTTTCGTAACATAAAAATGTTATGTTCTGCATGGCAGTTGCAGTAATTAACATTTTTCAAGGAAAGCTCTGTTGTTAAAATTGCACGGAAAAAGATTAGAATGATCTTATCCTTTAGTTGAATGTTCAGACAATTGTTTTAGCATTACTTTGTAATAGTCGTGGGGTGATTCTACATCGTACAAAAGATTTCCTTTTTCATCTTTATAATCCTTGTATCGTACAGATTTAACTGCGTTTAATCCAAAATGCTCACAAATTTTTTGTGTATAAAGGCTTGTTGCATCGACTTTGATAATCTGAAAGAAAATAAAACATTAATTAGTATTTACTGTGAAAGTAAGCATGAGTCATGCGAATCGAAAAAGTTTTCCATAATAGATACTTAACAGATGTAAATATTTAGAAACCAAAAAATACACAACTAAACGTAAAATAGTAATATCCTGTGTATAATAAATTTGGTAAATGTGGGAATTGCTTGTTAGAAACGTAGAAAATAGCTACTTCGTTTTTCATGATTTAGCGCGATAATTACACCAGTAAGATCGACTATAATACAGTTACTGCTTTCAGTAGTACAAACACATTGCTAATGTTTTAATTTATATTTATGTAATACATAATAAAGATTTTATTAATTCATTTTTACGTTACACAGTCATATTTTTTTAGTATTATACCTGAATAATGCAGATTTGTAACGTCATAATACGAGTACTTGTCCATTATTAACTCGCTTTAGACGCCTGTCACCGAGTGTGAACATTTAGGTAAAAGCACTTCAGATATGTTTGTTCTTGTTTTTTGAAATTTTGGTTTTAAAAGCCATTGGGTTTAAAATGTCTTGTTTCCGCGTGCTAATATCTTGAGGATTGACATTGTTTTTTTTTAATGTACTTAAAAAATAAAAGAGTATATAATTCTGGAAGCTTTCGTTTGGTCACTTATTTTACGTATTTGAGGATAGCTGGTTTTTATTGCGAATTAACGTTTAGTATTCTAATTTTGGGAAGGTCAGATAGGTATTTTTTTTTCGGTTTCATTGCCTTAATAAATAAGTTTTTAAACTGTATTGCTGGTTATTTTAAGTATCATTAAATGTAGATTGTTGAATTAAAATCAGACGTATATCAGGAACCGTTAGTGATTTCATTTCTTTCTGCAATCTGTTATCTCAGAGAATAAATGTTCGTGCCGATTAAATTAAGCGTAATTTGAGAGTTAACCAGTTTTTATGTAAATAAATGTTCTCGTCATTTTAAATATGGTGAATTTTGTTAAATGAATTTGAGATTGCAGCATAGAAAATTATATTAAGTACAAAATTTATTACATTGTGTGGTACATATTTTGCAAAGTTAATTTTACCCGTCGTTCCGTCGCCTTCTTTTCGATAAGGGTTTGGTTTTAAACAAAGAGTTTGGATTTAAACAAAGAGTTTGGATTTTATAGACGTTGGTTTAAGGATCGTTATAGTAGAGGTTCATTATCTTAGGCATATCATATTACAGAGATACCTTTTAGGAAACGCAGTTTCGATACATGATGTAATTTTTTCAGTTCTGCTTTCAAGTTAATTCGTTTTTGGCGCAATTTAAAATTTTAAGCAATCCTTTTTTTGTTATTAGCTATTGAAGATTTAAGTAAGACGAAAAGGGACAGATTTGAAAATGACGAGATCTGAACGATGCTCAAGTTGGTCAAGTCCACGATGTAGGGCTAAATTCACATCTTTTGTTTGTTTGCGTTTGTTGCAATATACGCGAAAGGGATAGTGTAAGAAGGTTGGAAGAAGTTATACATACTGGGGGTGTATCGAATTACCATAGAGTAGTTAATCTCCGTTTCCATGTATGGGATATTATATAAGTTCACCACATTCCCGATTTATTTTTTTGGCCATAAAAGTGGTTTTCATGTTTTCTTAAGTGCTTAACCTCTGTTCTGTGAACCTACTGTAACGCATTTTCTCTGTGAGGATTAAATAGATTAATTTTAAAGAACGCTTTGTAAATAGCGCAACGCTCGTCAGTATGGTTAAATATTTGTGCATTCACAATAAATTACATGAAAAATTAGTCACTTGTGTAGTTTTAATTGAATTAACTGTCGTAAATTTAGTTGGTATAATTATGACGAGGAAGTTGTCGTTTGTGAAGGATTATGTGGTGAACGTTACCGTAGAAATTCAGCTATCGAAGTCAGTACCTGGTAGAATCGTTGCACGACCTATTATATTGTAGTCCACAAAAAGAAGAATATTCTGTTGTTGGTGCTACGTAAGGTAAACTTTTATTTTTCTATTTTGCCCTGTGACAATAATAAAATAAAATAATAATAAAATAATGTTTATGCGGAGGATGCATTCGTTTGCTTTCGTGCAAATTATTGTAGGGAATCCCTTTAGGCAATTAGAAACAGGCGTATTCATCCACACGATTTATTTGTTAAGATCTTGAATTTTTTTATCTGTGTAATATTGTGCATTCAAAGTTTATTTCATGCAATTATATCAAAAGTTATGTTACCGATATCTTTATTAGTTCCGTCATATTGATTAAAAGGTAGTTATTGATAATATGGGCTTGCAGCGTTGACCGTATTTGATCTTTTTTTTTTGTTTTGAATAGGGAAATTTAATGTGTTTTTGTTTGTAACTGTACTAAAATTTAATATATAAATGCCCTAATATATGACCATTGGTAGTGTTTATAACTGTTTTATGAAGAGATTAGGATTTATTGTGATTTCATCCTCTGAGCGTACAATTTTGCCGACATAAAGTAATACATTGAAAGATTAGATATTTTTGAAGAGTTGTAGTAGTCTAATTATTTTATGAGAAGTATTGAGATAAATAATTTTACAGCGACAACCTCCATTTATCGTTCATTTAGTTTGTAATCAAATTTTATTGAAGTTATACAAGTTTTTTTAAGTAATCCTTTGAAGTATCAGTAAGCTTTAACGTAATGAGAATTTCTCGTTTTGAGCGATTTTTTTTTTATTTTAGTAACAACTCAGTTTAAAAAAAGTTTTGGATTCTAAAATAACGTAATTATAAAGTAAGTCGATTGTTGACCGAACAGCTGTTTTTTTTGCATACGAGGGTGTTGCGAACATTCGCCTTTTCTTTGGCCTCATTTGTTAAAAGGCAAGCAGTTATTTGTTTGAAAATGAGCTGTATTTCATCCCGATATCGACGATTGATACATTTTAGGGTGTTACAGATGTTTGATCGAGTTGTTTAGCTTTTAGTAGTGGCGTATTTCGTATTTTAAATCGAAGAATTAATTATAGTATTTTCATTTATTATTGGTTATTTGAGATAATAACTTTTGCGTTGGGGTTTAGCGAGATTTTAGGGAGTTTTGGGTTGTATGATCGCATTGTGCGGCTTAGATTTATTCTTAGAATTTCATTGGAATTTAGGTGAAGTCAAGATTTTTGGAATAGAATTCTTAGTAGTAGAGTAGTTTATTTTTGAGTAAACGTTTTGATTTCCTGTTAGGCCAATCTAAGATTAGTTCATGACGTTTTTCCTCTTATAACTGTATTTAACAATTGGTGCCTTTTTGACAATTTTTACCCGATTTTGACGTTTTTGGAGTTGTTACGAGTGCCCTTTTACAGCAATAAGTAAGAACCCCGCCCACACCACTGAGCTATACCGTGGCACAAATTGCGTTTACGGGCTGCATGCTCTAGTGAGTATTTAGCCTGTAACACGTCTTGAATGAGTATTTAAAATTTTAATGTTGTCCCATTTTTTACTTTTGAGTTATTTTTTTAGAGTTTATCCTAATTACTAATTTAGTTTATACTAATTACTCCATAACTAGTGGGCCGGTCCCAAAAAACTTCGAAAATAAGATTTAAATACAAACACAAATTTGGGAGAAAAAATTGGTGTATATAATTTTATTAAATCTAAATACCTAATTTAATCACTGATTAATGGAGATGTTTAACATTAGTAAAAGATAATTTACTGCGTACTGTTATTTATATTTTGTATGAAAAATTTTAAACATATTCTCAGTTGAAAATAATTTGACAGAATTTCAAAAACCTGTTTTCGGCAACACGGTAGAGAAAATGTGAAGAATTATTTTCTAATTTATCCAACTCTAGTGTGGTATTCGTTGGATTATTTTTGACGCTACAATAAGAAACACGTTTTCAATATTATATTTTTATTTTAACAAAATAAGGTTTCTGAACTTTCAAATTGATGATAGAAGTCAAATCGAAAAATACGTTGTCATTCAATAAAACAAAATACTTAAAATTATTCTCGGGGATAATAAAACTAGTGTTATGACTATCATCGAGTGGTATCATCGATTATATTAATCATAACACGTGTTATATTTGGTAAGAGAATATATTGAACGTTAATAGAAAATGTATTTTATGCCTGCTATATCCTTCCGATATAGCAGGCTCACATTCCATTAATATAAGTAATTTGACTGTAATCTCATTATATTTAGAATTACATCAGTTCTACATACATAAAGACAAAATTTACATCGATTGGGGCTTGAACCTTGGTGGCGCAGTTGGTTAGCGCGGTACTCTAGCAAAGTACAGGTCGTAGGTTCAAATCCTACTCGAGGTAAACTTTTTATTTATGTATTTCATAAAATTAATAATAATTTTATGTATTTTTTAAAGTCTACAATTTTAAACGATTTGCCACTTTGACAGTAAACTATTTCATTCATTAAAATCATGTGACAATCAACGTGCAGTGATAAAATTATCACCGATTTGATAGCCTATTCTGCGATTTTGTTTTTGTATTTTAACCAATTAAAGTAATCAAAAATGTACCATGTGACATGTGAATTATATTCTCGCGGTAATGATTTAAATTGAAAGTTTCTATTGGGTCTTAGTAACGTCAAAAAATAATATATTAAATTTAATTTATATAAATAGATAAATGCAAATATCCAGTAAATAAACTCAGTTTCTGACGAGCACAATTTTTCTGTTAAAAGTTGTAATTTGTGTAATAGATTTAATCGTAAAAATAAGCCCTCGTAAATTGATTTTATATAAAGATTGCGTAATGGAGGCATTAGAAGTTCGAATTTCGCGCTGTTATATGAAATTAAATGGTGCTTGGCTATTTGTGTATAAATATAATTAATATTAAGATAAAAAGTTTGAGCTTGTTTCGATTAGTATTTCTATAGTAAATTCGAAAGCTTTTAAATATACGCGGTAACTTGAGGATATGACTGTTTTTATAAGGGAACAAGTAGAGACGCAGTCATAATGAAGTGTGTTAGGAGTCAGTCGCGTTAAATAAGCGATGAAAGTCAGTCGCGCTAAGTGAGCGAACAGAAAAGGTCGCACTGAGTAAGCGATCAAGGTTGAATTTAAATTAACCAAACGTCTGAAAAAGCGATTGCCGTAGCTTTGTTATGCTGCGATTAATGTTGTGTAATTCTAACGAAAAGTCAGTTAATATAGTGATAAAGGGAATATAAATGATATTTTCCGTATGAATGCGAGGAAAAGCTAAACTAGTATAAAGTGCAATTGTTGTCGAGTTGGCGGAAATAAAAAGGATTGCACCATAATCTGAAATACGTATTGAAAGTGACGTAATAAGTGAAGATAAGGGTTTTATATGTATCAGAACCGTAATCAATTGTAATAATTTGATTATACTTATATATTACTTGTAATTACAGTTATCTTCGTCAGTAGTAATGTTTGTTAAAATTGTTAAAGATGTAGTAAACAATTTTGTCAAAAAAAAAAAAAAAAAAAAATTTGACAAAATTGTTTACTACATCTTTAACAATTTTTAACAAACATTACTACTGACGAAGATAACTGTAAGTGTTATCGAAACGTTTAGATTGTATAATTTAAAGTACACCATTAAAAAATCCCAAAAAAGATAAGTATTTTATTATGAGTGTTAATGGTGAAAGTTTACATTTTCGTAATCAATTGTGTTTAAATAGTGAACAATAAATATAATAGACAGTAATCGACCCAAATTGGTAAATCGAAGTATAAAGGACAATAACTCGAATTTATTGATGTATAAAAAGAGAGCTTTCGCGGTTTGTAGATCGCTTGCATTTTATTGTGCCGGCTATTTGTAGTTAAAACTGAACAATTAAGTAAAAACTGCAGTGTAAATATATCGAACTATTGACTAAAATCATTAATTCATGAAATTAGAATAGTAGTGATCCCCAACAAAGATCCAAAGAAAATATCGAAAAAGAACAAAGAGAGCGAAGGGCCAGCAGTCTATAAAACCCATGCGAGACCCCCTTTCCGATCCAAGGAAGAGAAGCATTACATCATCAGCTTTTCAACAGATTGATAACAAGTAAGACCATTTGATAGTAGAAATAAACGAAAATTGGTGTTTTATTTATTCTAAAGTTTATGTTTGGATACAAATGCTGAACGAAAATGTATTTCGTTGATCATTTGTAAAGGATTGTTTTTGCATTTTAACGTTAAGGGTACTAACATAGTATTGGAATGATTTTTATGTAATGTTGTAAACAAAACAGTCTGCACTTAAAATTTGACGTAATTAAATATTATCACTTTTGATTCATTTTTATTATTGACTGTTGCAAATCTTAAAGCTTATACAAAGACTGTGTGTGTAAATACCAAAGAAAGCAAGTTCAATTAATTTGGAAAGTACAGGTAATTAATAACATCAGATTAAGGATAATTTTTATGAATGATAACGATAACCATTTAACCCACATTAAGCTAGCTGGAGCGTCCCGATAAAAAGGAGAAAGGAATTTGTTGAGTAATTATTAAAGTTCATTTACACAAACAGAAATGTGATGACAATAAAGATAAAGTTTAGTTAATGAATGTTATCTTTATAAATTAAAATCACTTTAGTTGACGTTGAGTCATTTCGCATTTTCACAAAAACAATATAAAATTTTACTCAATAAGTTCGAAATTGTTAAAGATTGAAATTGAACCCAAACATTATAGAGGCCCATCACAAAATAACCCCCAACGTGACGACGATTACAAAATAACCCCCAACAGTAGGGATAACGAAAAGACCCATTACAAAGTGGTGCCAAATGTGAGGCCCATCACAATTGTCACAGGACAACTTAAATACAGGTTAGAGTTTAGACTAAAAGTTTCATTTTGTGTAATAGATTGTTACGCTTTGTTTTTACTATAAAATGCCGTCGTACATATCTAATTTTCCGTATATTTGCTTCAGAATTTTGCATATTTTGAAGTATTTAAATAATGACAGTTTATTTCTCCAACGGATTTCTGGAATGGGATGATTGATTCGAACCTGCGCATCTCATATAAAAGAATAAAGTTCTCAATTTTACTGGTTTTCTAACTGCACCGCTTAATGCAAATTTTGTTAATGTTTAATCAATTAATGGAGGTTGCTTAATCTTTATGGGTTCTACTCTATTAATACGTTTCGACGGATATATATCTTGAATTCACGTGGACCGGGTATGACTGTTATCTCTAAACATTACTAATTCTACTCCTTTTTAGCTACCTACAAGAATTGAACTTCAATGACCAAGTTATTAAAATTGGTAAATCGACTTCGAAAACCAAGATCTTGGTACCTATTACTTTATACTCAGGCGAATGTTAACCAACCATTCGTATTCCTGTGTGGTTACTGATAAGTAATTTATACTTATTCCTTTTCTCTGCAACCTGATTACTTTCAATAATTTCCTTTAGACCTTCGTGGATTTTGAAAACCACTATCTTCGTATTTTCCTTCATTCAAATGTTAACCAACAAATTCGTACTTCTACATCCCTTTATACGATTGTTAATCAACACTTTATAGTGCTTTTCTTTTTTTTACAACCTGATTAAAGTCAGGGTAAGTTAAAGAAAACGATGTTAACGTAATTACTTTAAATAATTTCTTTCAGACCTTCGTGGGGGTGTATTCCACACACATATTACCTTTGTGGGGGTATATTTTAACCACATATGTTTAACCATCTGTTGCTCGACTGCCTACTTTCTCGTTTGGTGCTGCCGTAATACATTAATTTGTTACCTGTTTGATTCTGCGGTGAAACCAATGTTCTTCGTATATGTTCCTCGTACCTGCGGAAGTTGTTTTAAGTTAAGTGTTAAAATTTCTTTATTTAAAGATTAGTATTATATTATTAAGAGCATTGTAAAGAGCTCAAGTCGTACAATCATAAATACCGTACAACTACATTGATATCAGTAAGTAATTGATTTTGTTTTACATGATGAACTGCGTTAGTCACGATTTCATTGGTTTCTTATTTTTAGATGTTACTCAAATTATTATTTTTCATTATAACATAAAACCAAAAAGCTGTCTTTATAACCTTATAACGGTAAGGTGTGTGGCCTACCACTATTTAGCCAGGTGTTTCATTGATTTCTTTTAGTGTTTTATAAATTCACTTTCAGAACTTTTTTATGTAATATTAGCGTAAAAACCCCTGAATCAAAACAATGTATTTGACCAATACCGTAAAACTATCACATTTAATTCTTGACCATCTAGGTAATTTTTTTGAAGGTCTCCTCAACAAAATTGGTATATAAATAAAGGTTATGCATGTTAAGCTCAAAAGGATGATTTAGATCCTAAAAGTATATTTTGTTTTTGATCGTAGAAGCAAAGCGTTTCGTCGTTTCCCCAACGAAATTTCAGTATAGTTAATCTTTCGGAGACAAAGGCTAACCAATGCTCAAATATCATAAAATTTCGTTGTTTTCCATCCAGACAAGACATTTGATCGATTTCCCAACGAAATTGGTGCATAAATAAAATTTTTGGGCAACTTTGGTGCCAAATGATAACCGAGGTCCTAAAAACCACAAAATTCACTTCTTACCCATAGAGGCGATGTGTTTTATTTTTTTGCCAAGGAAATGTTCTCAGATTTCTTCGGCGCCAAATGATTACAAACAGCGAAAAACCATAAATCGAAACGATTCTTGAGTATTACGTGTCTAGATGTGGTCCAACAAACTATAACTCGGAGTTTAGATTTTGTCCTTTAAAGCGACCTGATTTCTATTTTTCTGAACTTTGAACATATTCGCAAAAATAGTGTCTAGTGATAAACAAAATGTTTTGCAATGACGGTATTAATTCAACTAAAATATTTCTGAACATAATCCCATCATATTTTTTATATTGGCTGTACTGAACATCTACGTGCAAAACGGCTTCAATATGTATGACAGCTGCTAGCAAATGTTCTTGTATGAAAAATCAGTGATGCCAAACTAAAAATGTTAACTTTTTACCCGCCTAGTGTGAAGATGAGTTCTTTTTTCCTTTTTACTCCGCTAACAAAAACCATAATTAAGTCCGTCAATTAGTTAAGTATTCACCGTTACATACTGTTAAGACTTGAAGTAAGTACTATGAATAATTATACCGGGATTCGTAGTCAATGTTAAATAAAGATAATGTTAAAGTTTAGCTATTCAGAATAACATTTTTTGTGATTAACCAAAATTAAAAAGTGTTAAGAGATTACCGTTAATTACAAACAGAAATTTTATCCTTTTATTCCAAAATTAAAGCTTGACAAATAATAATTTAGTCTGTATTAAAACGCGTCGTTAAATGGAAAATTACATTCAAAGCCTTTTATATTAATATTAGTTAGAGATAAGTAAACTACAGCATTCAAAATATAATTTAAAACCCAATAAATATAATTAAGAGTCTCAAATTAATAAAATAATTAATAATTAACACCGTTCTTATAAATTAATTTATTTTGTGGAAAATTGCATTGTTAACTAATATTTACGACATAAATAAGTAAAGTTAAACCTGCAATAATTTCTATCATATAAACGAAGTAAACAACTAGAATAGAAATTTAAATCTCGTCCCATTGTGCAAAGAAACTATTTTTAAGAATACATTCCATTAATTTTGAGTTATGATTAGACAAAAGTGTCCGTAATTATTAATTAAAGCATTCTGTAGAATAAGTATTTTGTTAGTAGAAACCGGCAAAATGTTATATTAATCGTTCCGTTATTTCACAGATAATAATTTTAGCATGACGAAATAAGTATTAATTCATTGATTGATCTAATATTAATTAAAACAACGTGTTACGCTGCTGCCTCAACGTGGAAAACCTGGAATTTCCAGCTGCCCCTCATATAATATTTCATATTCTATATAGGAAAGTACCACGACCGAATTTTTATTTTTCGTTTTCACTGCTTTATGTAAACAGATCGAAAACTGAATTTTATTAGTGAGTATGAGGTAAAGCGTAGTTTAAAATTCATTAATATAATTAAATTTAACAGACACTCGCTCTATAAGCACATATTTAATTTGCTTTGATACAAGTAGTACAAAAGTTGCTTTGCTACTGATCACCGCTTCTAGTTAAATTTATAAATTAAGAATCATTCATTTTTCATCCATCATTGGTGAAGGATTTTGTTTGTCAAGGGGACCTGCGACACTTGTCAACTTCCGTATCCGCCGTCCGTCTGAATTAATTTTGTTTTAGGCACATCTACCACAAGATACGACCCTAAATACTATCCTCCACTGAGAGACCTGCAGCAGCCATTTGGAAACCGTATACGTTCAGGATTAGACCCAATGACCGCCTGGACATTATCTTATCTTTGGCTGGCAGGCGTCGACACCGAAATAAAATACAAATACCGTAAATTACAATTAAACTAAATAAATTTATTTCCAAACGAGTTTATTTTTTGTATTGGTGGCACCACCGAAAAATCCCATTACACTAGGTCTGTAACATTGGGCTTCTGTACAATTTTGAGAATTGGAAAGTTAGTATTTTCCGACAAAAGCACAAAGACATAACTTTCTCGCTGTTATGAAAACACGAAATACATTATGTCATACTTGGTATTTGGATATTACAATAATTCAAATATATTTTAGTAGATCCAAAAAAAAAATTAATAGAATAATGTTTTTTGATCTTTGTTTACCCAAAAAGAATTTCAATGTGGCGCTAGGATAACTTTGTTGGGAGGAGTTGCTGCTCAAATATCGAAATACGCATATTTTATAAGGTCACGCATTAGCGAATGATATTCAATCGACGTTCGTATCTCGAAGAGAAAGGGTCACCTTTAAGAATTAAAAACAAGTCTGTTAAGTTCTCAAAAAAAAGCTACTGCATCTGCCGACGTCGTTTTCACAATACCGCTCGGATTCGAGGGAAAGTTTGTGTTCATTGACACAGCGTTTGACTCCGAGGAGGACTACGCCTTCCCTCCGTTAGGGATTCCTCAGGTCAACCAAACACCGTCGCTGTTCAACATATCATTCCGACCACGCATCATCGACGCAACACCTGCCATCGTTACGCAGAAGAGACGACGGCTTAAACAAAAAAACCAGCAGCCGAGGTTCAGCAAGCAACCCCGACGACGACTACCGTGGCCGCCGCAGCCACCACTGACACCGTTGGTAGAAGAAACAAAGATGTCCGCCCCGGGTTCTACCAGCCCCGACGACTTCGTTACCCAGCAGAAGAAGCCGAAGAAGGCGTAGACCGTACGCCCGCCAACAACGTTACCCCCGACGGACAACACATTCCAGCCGTTGGAGGAGTTCACGCACATCCCAGCAGCAATGGACCAGACCACGATAGTAGACACCAGGAAAAAAGTGCGTCAGAAGGAAAACTGGGCCGCTTTCTCCCACGAACTTAACCGTCAACGGATCGCCTTCGCGAGGGCCAAGGCAATCAACGAGGGAATCTGGATACAGCCTGCCTCACTCCAGGACTCAGAGCTGAGAGCTGAAAGTTAAAGATATTAATGTGCTCTCTTGTTTAAGTATGAAGCAGCGAGGACGACCGATCTTCCTCATGCTGGTACACCTACCCACAGAAGAGGGCAACAGGAAGATCCGAGAGGTAGTGTACGTTGTCCGCCTCCGAGTGACAGTAGAAAACTTGCGGCGGAAAACTGGCATCAGTGTCAGAGTTTACGCCACGCACAGCGTTGCCGGACGGCGGCGGTTCTCTGTTTCAAGTACGTTGGAAATTACCACTCCAGTCGATGAACGAAACCCTGAGCCGACTGGACCGAGTAGGTTAACTTTGGTGAAGACCACCCCGCTAGCTACAGGGGATTCCCGAAGTTCCCTGGACCTCTACAGAGGAAGAGGACGTAATATGGAAAAGGCCCTACCTGTCATCCGAAAGATATCAGCGGCACTAGCTCAGGCTAGAAGTGCGACTGACCTATGATCCTCACGCACGGTGAAGAGGTAGCTGCCCTCTTCAGGTAATGATACAAAGATCCGACGCGAAGATTGGTGCCCAAAGTTAAGTACATAGTATCGATTTGCACATATTCTGTTAACAACACCATTTCTCCAACAGCGCTTTATGTTTAGGAATAGTAACACGACAACCGTGCTGTAGCAACCTAGTTACTGCAGTACAACTTATATTGCGGCTAACTAATACTTGTTTCTGTCTTTTACAGATCCACTTGGGCATCAACAGGCACACACGACTATATGACACATCTACCCGACCAACAACAACCCACAAGTATTCATCACCCATGGTTACAACAACACTATGAATAACAACAGACATAACTGAATATCTGCATCTAAGTATTAGAGAAGACCCCCAATCTGCACGCAACAACTCTACACACGTTATATATTTATTGTATAATTACATGTATTTTGTGTTTATATATATATATATATATATATATATATATATATATATATATTAATAAGACGATTTTTTTAAAACTTGTAAATAAACGTAATTTTCAACGAACGTCCTTTGTTCCCTTTGTCAAGAATTTATTGACAAAGGGAACAAAGGACGTTCAAACGTTGAATTAATTTTTACGTTTATTTACACAAGTTTTAAAGAAAAATCGTCTTATTTAAACATGAATACTTGTGGAAATCTAAATAGAAATATATATATATATATATATATATATATATATATATATATATATAATATATATATATATATATATATATATATATATATATATATATATATATATATATATATAGTGCCATGGTGGATAAAAACTGTCCACCAATTTCTAAACATAAAAATACCGTTATGACCGTAGTGGATAAAGTGTTTCACCAGGCAATTTTTTCATTCGGGCGGCGGTAGGCAGCAGTCGCCCACCAGACCGGTTTAAATTATATTGGGAGTGGTTTGTAATGATTTAGCAGTATTTCAACATACTTGGATTTTGAACTGGTGGTCACAGTTTTCCACCAAAGTAACATAAAATATGTTTACGCTATTTAGGTTTTTATTCCTTAACTGAAGTAAACCAATGAAATACTAATATAATACAAACGAAGTAATTAACAATATAATTATTTTTTAAGTCTAGACGAATGAGTTTCAAAAAAACATTCAAGATACAAGTGTTTTCCTCATGAATCACAACGATATTTCGCTCTCTTTGTCTTATTTTTCGCCATCTTGCCCATTTCTTGACACGCGCCTTGCCACCACGGCCACACCGGGTATTTGAGTCGCTATAGGCGCGGAGGGTCAATGCTGTCCACCAATTATTTTGTTATTTTTTTGACAAAATATTAATAAAATTAGGTCATAACCTATATATTTTGTCGAAATAAATAAAAATAAAATGTTTTAATTGGTCTAAGTTAAAAAAAAAACATTTGGCAAATTGGGACCGAACATAATTTTTTTTAGCATGATGGCACTTTACACCCGGCAAGAAAATTGACCATTGTTGCCAAGTTACCGATTTATTTGAGAAAAACTGAAAATCGTTAAAATTTTCAATCAACGTTGGCTCGTTAAAGAGGTTTCTAATAGATAACTTTAAGATTAATTAGATGCACTACTCAGAACATTTTTTTAATCACTGCTTTTTGAGTTACAACCCTAACTTGCCTTTTTTTAAATAGCAACCATAAGCGAAAGTTAGTTTATTAAGTTCCTTGTTTTTTTCTGATTTTAACGATATAAACTTTAATAATAATCCGTAAAACTTCAAAAATTAAAAAAAAACATTTAATTAAATACATTGCTATGGCTATGATAAAACAACTGAAAATCGTCCAGTAAAAACAATATTCTAACGCATTGTCAAAAAACATTAAGTTTAATTATTGCATTTATCAATCTTAATAAGATCGTTTTGCTTTGATAATTACTGTAGAAGTACGTTTAGAAGAGTTTCTAAAACGTATTCCACTGAAGAATGTTGTTTTGCTACTATTCATGCAAACGTGATTCAGACAGAGGTTCCGACTTATACTTTCAAACTTATATGGAACGACGTCAACCGAATAAGCGTATTTTTGGTAACATGGAAGAAAATTTAAAAATCTATGGATCCAAACCAAAAGATGCGGCAAAAAATTTTAACGTTGAAACTGAAACCAATGTTTTGGCATATTCCAATTTCAAACCAACCGCGTATATTAGGGAAATAGGTATGGAGTGTGGTGTTTCTAAAGAAGAATCAAGATTAATTTTAAAAAAATATGGACGAAAGCCATATCGCCACCACGTAGGAAATATTTTATATCCAACTGATTTACAGAGAAGACTAGAATATGCTAATTGGTTTATTCGAAATTTTGAGATAGATCAAAATTTGTCGTATAAAATCCTTTTCACCGATGAAGCAAAGTTCACTAAGTATGGAATTTTTAATAGAAAAAAACCACGTGTTTTGTACCTTTGAATACAATCTGCAATATCTTCAGCAAGATGGAGCTCCAGCACATAACTCTATTAGAGTTATGAATTACTTGAATGAAATATTTGTAAATACAATTGCAACACGTGGTACATTATTTTGGCCCCCGAGATCACCGAATCTTACTCCGTTAGATTTGTTTTTGTGGGGAACAATAAAAGACAAGGTGTACAAAGAAAAACCAACTGATATAAATAATTTCTATTGCTATTAATTGTGTAAGAAAAGCCACGTTACGAAAAGCTCAAAACAACATTATTAAACATTGTCAATTTTGTGTACAACGTAATGGCGGCCACTTTGAAATTTTGTTTTAATATTGAATTGTGTTAAAATTAAACATTAATAATTGTAGAATTACTTTAAAATTAGAATTTTTCTCGTCGTTCTTGTTTTATTTTTAACGATTTTCAACGTTTTATCGTAGCCATAACGATGTATTTAATTAAATGACTTTTTTTTTTATTTTTGAAGCTTTACGGATTATTATTAAATTAGATTAGGGTTGTAACTCAAAAAGCAGTGATTAAAAAATGTTTTGAGTAGTGCATCTAATTAAGTTTAAAATTTTATATTAAAAACCTCTTTAAGATTTTACTGTATTTTTAATAACTAACGAGCCAACCAGTTGATTGAAAATTTTAACGATTTTCAGTTTTTCTCAAATAGATCGGAAACTTGCAACAATTGTCAATCTTCTTTCCGGGCTCTAAATCTTCATGTAATTCTGCCCAACTTTGCTAATTTAACCAACTTTGTATCTCTTATAACAACAAAGTTACCCATACAACGTACTCAGATTTTTGCCACCATATATATATATATATATATATATATATATATATATATATATATATATATATATATATATATATATATAATTGTTAAAACCATATTAGATCACTGTACAATTAAAAAAAAGAATATTTTCTTTCAAAACAGTTAATTTCTGCTATTGTAGTGTACATACTTCTCTATTGTATCACTTTAGGTGCGCAGGGTTGGTCGAAAATCGACCTAAATACACTTAATTATTTTTATCCACTAAATCTAAAGGGGAAAATTATTCCGAGTAGACAGATTAATTTTTTTTTCATTGTTTTATTTGAAAATATGTTACACTAAATCATACTCTTAATATTCACATTTGCCAGAAGTATTAGTTACTAACTTATTCAATTTGATTTGTTTTTATAAATGCCAAGCCGGTATAAATACGAAGTATTTAACTTTTTTCGTATAGATATTTTTTATTTTCATTTCTTAAATGAAACGCGTAATTATCCGTAAAACCAGATGAAATGGATTACACAAAACAGCCCGTGATGGTGCAATTAAAAGCTTTTCAAGAGAAGCATTCACAAACTCAGACATAAATATTATGCATTAATTCTACAAAACATATTAAACGATCTGCTATTACAGAAATTCTGATCGCCGCATTAAAAATACTAATAATGAACGTAAATAAAAACTAAAGCTATTACAGATTGTCCTAAGAAATGCACGATTTCCTTGTGATATTTGTTAATAAATATAAATAAATACTTGTTTGTATTACAATAAGAGATATCGTCATGTGAATATTTAAAATGTCAAAAAAACTTATTATAAGTTGCTTTGGTATGTTCCTTGTGATATTGCAGGCTCACATTTCATTAATATAAGTAATTTGATTGTAATCTCATTATATTTAGAATTTACATCAGTTCTACATACAGAAACACAAAATTTGCATCAATTGGTGTTTGAATCTCGATGGCGCTGTTGGTTAGCGCGGTACTCTAACAAAGTACAGATCGTAGGTTCAAATCCTACTCGAGGTAAACTTTTTATTTATGTATTTAATAAAATTAATAATAATTTTTATCTCAAAACCTCTTTAACCACTAGGAAAATGAAACAGAGTTATCTATTCCCATAAAAGTATTAATAAACACAAAAAGATAGTAACTCAAAAAACTGAAATACAAATGCACATTGGGCTTTCACTAGAGTTATCAATTTATATACCAAACTTAGAGAAACGTTTTGTAACAAAAATCTTTTAACTATGGATACTGTATACAGCCAACATCCTGTTCTAGTACTAGTACAGCTTCATGTTGTGAAACAGAAACAGATTAAAAACAAAGTGAGATATAGAACCTCTGGAAGCATCAAAAAATATTTTGCTAATGCAGGATGCTCGACATGTGCAGTGTTTCTCTTTATTTTTTCAAATAGAACATCGTGTACCTATATTACTTTTTCTTACTGGTCCTGTGAATAACTTTATAAGAATAGTTTCAACGTTTTCTAGCAATTATTCTGTAAACGCAAAAAAATGCAAAATATCAAACCTTTGCAAAGGTACTTAAGAAACGCATAGAGCTAGTTTTAATGCAGCTAGGGAATGGACTGTTCGCATAATGCATAAAGTATAGATTTTTTATGCAATATACTGAGTGTATGAAAATTAAATTCCAAAATTCAATTCAATACCTTGCCAAGCGTTTTTTTTTTTTTGGTGTATTGATACACCTTGCGTACGATTTATAAGAATTAGTGTCCATTGTAAAAGTAAAATTTCAACGATTTAAGTAGGTAACGTAAAAAATGCATAGAACTTTGACAAGTGTTTTCTTAATTTTTTCACATGGAATGTCCCCCCCTTACTTCATCTTGCTATAACCACAGATGATGTGTGTACATTTGTGCTATAACAGAATTTTAAACTATGTCATTGCCGTAAGATGGGGCGAATCGGAACATTGGGGTGAATAGTACCAAAAAATTGTTAAACCATGTTCCTATAAAAATATTCCTTTAATAACTATTTGTCAGTTGAAAAAACTTTAAGTGTGGAAGCAAAACAACGTAAGTAGGTATTACTCATTACGCATTTTTATAATAATAGGGGTGTTCCTAGAAAGCCATGTTAATTTTATTACTCAAACAATAATTACAAAAAAAAAACTAAACTTTTATTGAATTAATACACGATTTAGGTTACCGACAGGTGAATGGGAATACAACATGGGGGTGAATAGGCACGATAAAAAATGACAAGAATATACATTTCTACTGCAAAAAAGATATACACGCATCATGATCCTGAGAACATTAGACAAGCTGTTGAAATCATAACAACAAAGCGGATTTCATACAGAGAGCAGCTCGTAGATTCGGTATTCCAAAGACAGTGTTCGTGCGGCATTAAAAGGGAAATGTCAAAAAACATGGTGGACAAATCATTTTAACAAAAGAAGAGGAAATTCTTTTGATAGAAAACATTAATATATGCGCTACTTGGAGTTACCCCATTGACACCTAAGATTTCCAGATTCTAGTCAAAAACTACCTGGACAACCTTGGCAAGACCATCCCCCGTTTCAGAAATAATCTACCAGGAAAAGAATTTGTTTATGGTTTCCTCAACAGATATAAAAATCTGATTTCAAATCGTATGTGCCAGAACACCAAACGTTGTCGAGCAAATATTAGTAGAGACATTGTGGATGAATACTTTAATAACCTTCCTGAGACTTTAAGCGATATACCACCGACTCATATCATAAACTATGATGGGACAAATTTAATGGACGACGTTGGTAAGAAAAAAGTTATGGTCAGAAGAGGTTGTAAAGATCCTGAACGTGTGATGAATACGAGCAAGTCAGCTACATTCTTAATGTTCGCTGTTACAGGAGATGGGTTACTATTACCGGCTTATGTAGTCTATAAATCTCAAAATTTGTATGATTCGTGGACTGAATAACACCAGATACAATCGAACGTCGTCAGGATGGTTTGACATGGGGCATAACTTAGCTTCACACATTTCGATGAAAACAACTGCAGCAATATAATGTTCACATGGTGTTTTTACCACCTAACTCAACGTACTTAACGCAGATGTTGCCTTTTTCGCGCCCCTTAAGCGAATATGGAAGAAATGACCTGTAATTACGCCGAACGCAAAACAAAACACTTTATCAGGTTTTAGAAAAAATGGACTAATCCCTTTAAACAAAGAGGAAGTGTTCAAGCAATTACGTATTGAAAACCTGAGTCCTCGAGAATCAGAAGCTTCCAATACACCCGTTCTTGCATTATTAAAAGAAATGAGGTACTTTGAAAAGCCTAAACGAAAGTTAAATAAGAAATAGTCCCAGGAAAGAGCGTACTGTGCGATGATTCAACAAGTGAAAGTGATTTGAGTATATCCGATAAAGAACTGCAACGAAACTATATAGACGAAGACTTCGATCTAGTAGATGAAGATTATGGAGAAAAAGAAAATGGAGACAATGCTAATATGCAGCCCGATTCTAGCGACCATGAGCAACCTCTTATTAGTTATACTAAAAATAGAAATAGTAATTATGATAACCAGATGTCTAAGAATAATGTGCCTTCAAGTTCAACAGACAAGAAGGAAGAGCAGACTGACTTATTATTAGATTTCAATGTAGGTAATTGGGTATTAGTAAAGTTTCCTGTTGACAGACCTACTGCCCTGATAAATAGTATATTATTTGATAAGGAGCTAAAGTGACACTTTTTGTAGTGAATCTGCAGGTTTGGCAAATACAGATGAGCCACAAAAAGTCACTTTGCACCGCATAAAATATACTATTTTTTCTTCAGACGTTTTTTACACTTAAATGTGAAATAAGGAAAAATAATTAGGCTGTGAAAATGAGGCATAGTTAGATTTACTTAGCGTACTCTGGCAAGCAGCAGTAGACATTGCTAGGTTTCGTTGAAAACAATGCATTAAACAAGTTGAACATTGTGAAGATTCTCCGTGTTATTGTAAGTATTTTATTAAACTTTTTGTTCCTATTTGTGTAAATTAAAACATTACATTGTTAGGAGTATGATGGATTTGGAGAACTACACGCCATCAGAAATTACTGAAGCGGCTAATACAGCAATAAATGACCTATTACCTACAAGATCGAGCAAATTTATAAAATGGCGCTATCAAAAAAATATTAAAAGCTACTCTGAAACCGTAGTGTTAGCTTATTTTGCCGAATTAGCCGAATGAAAAGCTCGACAATATGTCCCAATATTCGTTAATAAAATCATTATTGAGCATTCGACATGGCGTAGATATAAGAAAATACTTGAAACTTCGTGCATACCTAAAGAAGCAGAATGAAGGATACACCCCAAAGCAGGCCAAAGTATTATTACACATTATTACAAAAGACCAATTTAATAAATTTTTATCGGAAGCGTCGGACGAAAAATACATGGCAATGAAGGTAAGTTTTAGAAATAGAATGAAAACAAGTCTTTATATTTTGTATTTTTTTAGATAGTTTTGATTATTGGTATCTCAGGGGCATGTCGTTGTGATGAATTGGTGAAGATGAAGATAGACGATATTGAGAACCTGAAAACTGCTACATATTAAAATTCCAGATAGTAAAACAAAAAAAATTAAATCATTTACAGTTGTAGGGAAATCTTTCCTAAATTTATATAACAAATATGTTGCTTTGCGCCCACGAGATATGAAATATGGAAATGGAAAATGCTCGAGTGGTGATGGGAATCCATAAAATAAGTAGTGTTCCTAGGGAGGTAGGTTTTTTATTAAAATTAACGAACTGTACAGAATACACAGGACATTGCCTAAGAAGAATCTCAGCTACACTGTAGGTGGACGGCGGCGCAGATTTAATGTGCTTGAAGCGCCATGCTGGCTGGAAATCCAGCACTGTAGCTGAGCGTTATATTGAAGACTCTAGCAACAAAAAAAGAGACAGCCTTGAAAATTTTTGCACCTAGTGCAAGCGCTTCGAGTACAGAAGTTCATGTAGAAGAGGAAGAATTAAAGACCATTTTCTTAGAACGCAGCGAGACCTCCACTGTTACCTCTGGCGGATTTTATTTTGGAGAAAATGTTAGTTTTAATCATTGTACTTTTAATCTTTATAACTCTAAACAACAAATTTGTTGACGTTGTTTTCCAAATTGGGTGTTTGAGTTATTAACTTGCATTACTTTTGCATCCGCTGCGAGGGGATGCAAAAGACTTTTGCAGCCGCCGGTTAAAATATCAAACTTTAACGTTGTCAGGTGAAGTTTAAAATGTCACCTTTTATTGACGTCTGAAGAAAAAAATATAATCCATATTGGTCAAATAACACAGAATAGTGATATATAGGCACATTTTTATGAAAAAGGGAGACTATAGCAGAAAAAGTACGATATCTTTATTATTATCAAACCATACCAGATTGAAGCGAGTTTTCTATTGACCAGGTCACCAATAAGCTGTCTTATTTTACAGAGAGGAGGTCTTTAAGTTTTAGAATTGTCAATACTAAAGATTTTGAAAGTTCCTAATTCGTAACTCGAATTAGATATATTTTTAAATAGTTTTTTGAGTTTTGTTAATGAAACTAATGTTTTGTTTGTTCACAAGTGCCTTAGAAATAAAATGTTCCTTTAAAATCTACGTTTTTTTGTTTCAAAAAAAACCTAAATTAAAAAAAAAACAATTGTATTTTTGAAAGTTCCTAATTCGTAACTCGAATTAGGTATATTTTTAAATAGTTTTTTGAGTTTTGTTAATGAAACTAATGTTTTGTTTGTTCACAAGTGCCTTAGAAATAAAATGTTCCTTTAAAATCTACGTTTTTTTGTTTAAAAAAAAAACCTAAGTTAAAAAAAAACAATTGTATTTTTGCAAGTTCCTAATTCGTAACTCGAATTAGGTATATTTTTAAATAGTTTTTTGAGTTTTGTTAATGAAAATAATGTTTTGTTTGTACACAAGTGTCTTAGAAATAAAATGTTCCTTTAAAATCTACGTTTTTTTGTTTCAAAGAAAAAACCAAATTAAAAAAAAACAATTGTATTTTTGAAAGTTCCTTTCGTAAGTCGAATTAGGTACATTTTTAAATAGTTTTTTGAGTTTTGTTAATGAAACTAATGTTTTGTTTGTTTACAAGTACCTTAGAAATAAAATGTTCCTTTAAAATCTACGTTTTTTTGTTTCAAAGAAAACCTAAATTAAAAAAAAAAACAATTGTATTTTATTATTCTCTTATGTTCTTATTCATCAAACTGCAGTTAGAATGCAAACAAACGTTTAAAACCAAACGTTCTTATTCACCACAATGGCAGGTGAATAGGAACAACTGTATTAGAAAAAAGTTGGCTGAGAATAATTTTATAAAGTTCACAATTTGGCATTCTAAAGTTCTAACCTAGTTCGGACTTTTCCTGCAAAAGAACATCAAAAACAAAAATAGTTTTATTTCTGACAGCTCTTCAAACATCAAAATGTGTTCCCATTCACCCCAGTTTACGGTACAGTTTAGTAATTTAGTTAATGCTGTGGCCATCTCGAACAGTTTTCAGGAAAATTCAATCAAAATCTCTTTGCCTTGTGTATCCAACAAACAGATTATTACCTTCAAACTTACATATACATACCTATGTAGGATATGCAGTCGACATTTTTTTCACTATTGCTAAATCGACGTATTACCTGATTTTACGATGTTTCAGAAATATCACGAAATGGCTGTAGCAATGTTGCAATCAAATCGAAGAGCTAAAACATCTCTAAAATAAAACGGATAATAAAACAGTTTGATTTAAATAAACCGAAAAACTGTTTGTTAAAGTTTTGAATTTTGGGAGTTCATTAAAAATTATTATTAATTTTATTAAATACATAAATAAAAAGTTTACCTCGAGTAGGATTTGAACCTCTATATAATATTATAATAATTTATGCTCTCTGTATTAAATAAACAAAATCTGTATTTATGCATTTGTCTAGAACTAGCGCAACGTGTTTGCGCAAAATCTCGTATTTCATATCTACACTATAACTAGTTATAATTATAAGTATTTCTTAAGTTACCTGTGCAGAACGTTTGCAGAAAAAATAAGTGTTAGAAGTTATGCGTATAAATAAGACATTCACAAGACAAGCGAGAAAAGGCAAACTTATATAGGGTGTTCCATTAGAAAATACCGCGAAACCGCTTGTCAAAGTTTCCAATATTGGAAGTTCATTCTATATTGAATAAACAAATTGTATACTTATGCATTATCCAGAGATCTCAAGTAATATGTGTACAAAAAAAAAACTATTTCTTAGCTACATTATAATTACTTTTAAGTATGCAAGTCGTTTTTTACCTTTCTTAGTTATTTGATCATTTCTGGACACCTTTTTATAATTGTATTTAATACAGCGAAAGTCATATGCATTCGTTATCATTTTTTTTTATTAATTTGATCACGTATTTTCACAAAAAGGAGAACAAATAGTATGTTTTGATAATTGCAGTTTCCGAATTTGCAAACATTAACTCACAAGAAAACAACAATTTTAAAATACCGAAAATATTTTGTTTATTTCTCATTCATGATTAAAATATTTATCCTTTTGTATTAAAATCCTGTATTTATGTGTATCTTTTATCATCTTTAAACGTTTCAATAATAATTACAGCTATCGTCGGCAGTAAAAAGGCGTGAACATTGAACATGTTAACAAATATTATGTTAACGAACATAAAATATGCAAACGCAAAAAATCGAAAATCGAAAAATTAAATTAAATTATACATTCTACTTAAAATCTATCACAGTATATAACAGAAATTTTTTTACTAAATTTCCCATTTCTGCATGCCTGTAGTCATATATGTAGGACACTAATCTGAAAATCGCTCCCTGCCATATG
Organism: Vesta saturnalis; assembly: GCA_036346205.1. Lineage (NCBI taxonomy): Eukaryota > Metazoa > Arthropoda > Insecta > Coleoptera > Lampyridae > Vesta > Vesta saturnalis. Next base: position 3,803,667 of record JARFJB010001932.1, read on the forward strand.
AATTTTATCTAAGTGTTGCCATCCGTCCTCGGTGAGTGGAAAGGTTATGGTCCAAAAGAGAAACGTGTGACAGTTCTAAGTTGTGACAGTTAACCTATCTTATGTTCCATTTTTTGCATTATAGTAGGCCATGATATTTTTTTTGCAGTGGTATTCCCATTTGTCAAAATGACAAGAAGTCAATTTGACGCCGTCATGTCAAAAGTAATTGTACTGTGTTGCCTACTTAAGCAACGCATATGATGATTAAGTCTTATATTGAATTAATAATAATTTGTTGATAAAATACCAAAAGTCATCGATAAGAGTGCAAATTTCTAAGTGCTATAAGCACTTTAAAAATTGCGCACTGGATTTCCTGTATATTTCTCCCGTTTTTTTTTTTATTTTAAAAGAGTGAAAAAGGGAGAATACATTCTTATTAGTTTTTACGTAGATTTGGTTAACAAAACATCTCATTGTATTAGATAAGACGCGATGTTGTCATGTATGACCAATGTAAAGAATGTGCAATTTCCGTCTTATGTAGGTAGAGACGTTCCAGATCTGAAGACTAGGAGGAAAACGAAAATGCCACGTATTTCATTTCCTTCCCAAGGGGGAGAGCGGGCTGCTCGAGCTTTACGAGCTCCTTCAGCAACAATAATGGATTCCCAGCGTACATACATACCTACATTACGTATATGTGGTCAGGATAGGATCGGAAGGAACGGAGTTAGGGTTTTGAGGGGGGAAATACTACCACAGCATTCGCATAAGTAGCCGCACATAGTGTGCATATACGTAGTGACCATGTCGCTACATGTGTATGAAGAAAACTCCCTGAAAAAACCTCATACAAGGTAGGCGGAAACCGGAATCGAACCCATTACCTCCCGAATGCTAAGCAAGTCGTGTCACCACTACTCCACCAGCTAGGTTCTGAAAACGAAAATTTTCTTATTTTAAATAGGTCACTCGAGATTCAACGATTTTCATGCAAACAAAATCTAAATAGCGTGAAAAACTATGTTGCAACGCTACATTAGTTTCACTTTAAAAACATAACCTACAATCATAAACAACACCTTATAGATGGTATCTTATTGCTGAAAATTCTAAAGATTTAAAAAGCGCCCTCACACAATCTGGAGGAAAGCTTGTCGGTATAGGAGAATCCATAAACAACACCTTTCAGATGGATGCCCTCACACAACCTGGACGAAAACTTGTCGGTATAGTAGAATCAAAATTTACCCGCGAAGTTTGAATTTTAGCAATTTTGTTATAAAAAATAAAGACAAACCACAGATTAATTTAATGTATGTATTTTGTAACGTAGTAGCTTCAAATTTTCACAATAAGAAATTAAAACCTTATACTAAAAAAAGTTATTAGTAATTACTTACTGGTTAAGGGGATTCGGCCTTGAAAATGGCCAATTTCTGTATGTGTTACTTTTGTTCTTTAGACTCTTCTGTACATAAAAAAAGTAAATCTATACATATATTGTTACTCTCGAAAAACACACAACAATCACAATTAGTTCACCAGATTTTGCTCACTTCAATAATACTTTATAAAAAAGTTCTTACGTTTATTTTCGAACACAGCACTATTACACAAAAACACACTATTAACACTCAAAGAGGTAAAACATAAACAGTTGTTTATGAGGTCAAACTGGAAATGCGGCTCCTAAACAGAGGTGTTGTTTATGAAGTGACTGTTGATTAAATATAATTGTTTGCCGATAAATAAGATAACCAAATTTTAATCTGTATTGCAGAACTTGTAGTAGCAACCTTAGCGTCATCTCTATGAGTGAAGAATAGTAGCAAACACGTTTTTCGTTTCTGTGCCAAGTTATTTGTCTATAAGGCGTTGTTTATGCCTACAATATTCAAAAGTCAAGCTTCAGTAGTAACTGTTTGTTCTTTTGACAGTGCTACTACACTCTCCCTAGATTTCCATGGTCTGGTATAATTCAAAATATGATGGAACAGAGAAGAAAAGGATCACGCCGACCTTGTACGTTTCTCGGGGTAAGTATTTACTAATAACAACAATTTTTTTGGAACAAATTTTATAGTGCTTACAACATATTCATGTAATGTTGCTGGTTTCTAAGCTTGGTCTGTACATTTTATATAATCTGCTCCTATTTGTGGGCGTCCTACAAATAGCACATTATATTATATGTATGTAATTCTAACTTATTTCAAAATGGCCGAATTCTTGTTTTCACTGATATTTCCATAAGTTTTTTAAATTCTTTTACGTTACTTACAGATTTATCAGAAAAATGCGTGAAGAATCACAAACAGAAGAAATCCATTTTATTCTATAGATATGAAGAAACGGAAAGAGGAGATTATGAATGCAGAGTGTGTCAGGAAAAACATCTAGGTGTAGTGCAATGGAATGTCAATAGTGTAGTTACTTTGTGTTTGAATGCAGTCTGTGCACAGCCTGTGCATAATGTGAAGAGGTTCCCCGCAAAAAAAAAAGTTGTCAACGTTGAACAACTACATATGATAAAGTTGTACAATCAGAGTATGGGTGGAGTAGACCTTTGTGACAAGAACATTAGCTTACATCGAGTGTCAATGAGAGGCAAGAAATGATGTTTTCCATTGATTGCTCAAGGCATTGGCTTGGCTGTCAAATAGATTCAGTACAGCAACGTCAGTGCAAAATGAAAATAGTGGTATTCGTTATGATAGGCAAGATCATTTGGTGTTACCGCAGGATAAGCAAACAAACGCCACACAAAGGTTAGTACCAGATGTGAGCAACGTAATGTTGGTTTACATGTGAAATGTTTCATTGCGTATTATACTTTATAAATATATTTTGAACAAAACAATTTTTTGTCTAATTTAAAATACCTTATATGCCTAACGTGCTAAATATAGGACGGTGCGTAATAGGCACTATGGCAGGGCGGTAACTATAATGAGGCAACTGGGGCACTGCCCCGGGGCCCCCGGGCTTGGAGGGCCCCGACCCGAGATATGAGAAAAACTATGGAAAACATACCCTAGTATAAAGGTATCCAGATGTACGCACAGCTTGCTTTATATATTTGACTATGCCCATTACAGTTGCTAAAGCAGAGAGATCATTCTCGAAGCTTAAAACAGTTAAATCTTATTTAAATATTAAGTGGATTAGCTATTCTATGCATTGAAAATCAAATGGCTAGGAATCTTGATTTTTCACGGCTAAAGGTATCCCAGATATTCACAAAAGTAATTGAAAGTACTTTATAGAGCTTATTTATCGTTTACGAGATATTCACAAAATTTACATTATATAAAGTACTTTTATTTGCAATTTGATTTTAGCAAAAAAGTGATAGAACTACACACACACGAACGCACGGCGCACGCACCCACACACGCGCACACCCACACCCATACACCTGCACGTGCGCACATACACACAAACATACACACGCACGCACGCACGCACATACAACTAATACATAGGCGCACACCACTCACGCTTACAGACAATGATGAAATGCACAAAACGTGTAAAATCGTCGAAAACGCAATGTCACTTATTTCTCGAAGAGATAGGTAAATATGGATAACAAAGTTTTCTTTTTCCTAGTTATATTCAAATTTGATTCTTCGATTTGCAGTAAAAGTAGGTATGTACAGGCTGTCCCAAATTCGAGGGCAAGCATGGGGATCTCGCTTATTATAAGAGATAGGATATAGGTTTAAATTCGGCACTTTTGCTAAATTCGATGCCGAGTAATAATCTGAAAATAAATTTGAGCTAACTCGAATGGATTTGGTTTTATGTTCAAAAAACTAAAAATTTCGATTTTTGTTTTTCGCGTTTGGCTACCTTATTATTAGGAATTTTCAAAATTCGATTAAACATTATTAAGGCAACTTTTTACGCACAATTCTAATACGGTATTAAAAATATTATGCGACGTTTTGTTTATTCTGAACCATCATCAGGTTTATTTTTTCTTATCGGGGTTAAGACATATTTTTATGGCGTTGGATGGAGAATGTTATGCTGATTTTAGCAATATATAACACTTCATGGTTTGATAGACTGCGAACTAAAATACTCTTAAATTAAAAACTAAATATTACATTATCACGATACCCATGAATCAAGCAAAACTCAGGAGTTGGCTTTTGTTATGTCATTTTCTAATTGTAAAAAGGGTAATAACTGCAAGATCCTTCGTGTTAGTGCTTTAAAATTTGCAAGTTTCTTTAGAATGTTTTCAAATTCAGAAAAACGAGACATGATAAGGATATTTTATAGCTGCAATAGAAATAGTGTCAGAGCAGAACAAAGATATTTAGAGGAATATCCGGAGAGGCAGCAACCAAAGCAGAGATATTTTTTAAAATTAGACCAAAATTTGCGAGAATTTGAATGTTTTCAGAAACCTCGAAATGCATATGGTAGCAGACTAGACAGAGATGCCGAAGAAGAAATATTACATCAGGTGCTATTTGTTAGTATTATACTAATTATAAGAATTTCCACTCACTTCACTGCTAATTTCAGCAGACATTTTTTTTGGAGACTTATGACTTTATGTTATCCATCTTAGGTTCAAGAAAATCCTTCAACATCTACCAGAGAAATAGAGCAAACTATTGAAGTGCCAAAAACGACAGTTTGGCGAGTGTTAAAGCAACACCGTTATAAACCATTTAAGTTACACGTTAGTCAAACTCTTCGGCCTGGGTACGATATGAGACGGTTGGATTTTTGTAACCAACTTAATACCAAAATGCTGGAAAATCGCAACTTTCTCAATCAAATAATTTGGACGGATGTGTGCAATTTTTCTACTAATGGAATGTTTAATCGTAATAACGGGCACTACTGGTCCGTTGAAAATCCACTAATTAACAGGCAAATGCGAGGACAAGGCCACCGGTCCTTTAATGTGTGGGTTGGAATCTCGAAGGATCAAATTATTTACGAAGGTATCCTAAAGTTTCAACGCTACCTCGCATTTCTAACACACGAAATATCAGACCTTCTGGATGATGTTCCGCTAAATGAAAGATGGACTATCTGGTGGCAAATGGACGGAGCTCCTCCTCATAATGCTGCGATAATAAGTGAATATCTTAACGGCGAATTTCCTGATAAATGGATGGGAAATAGGGGACCACTTAGGTGGCCAGCAATAAGTCCAGATTTAACCCCTTAAGATTACTTCCTCTGGAGCTATTTAAAAAATATGATTTATAAGACGCCACCGCAAAATATAGAAGAACTCCAGAATAGGGTTGTTAATGAACTTCGTCAAATTCCCAGGCGAACCATTCAAAGAAGCGTAAACAATTGTAGAAGAAGAATTCGTTACTGTATTCAAGAAGGAGGAAACTTGTTCGAACATTTATTATAATAATTTTTGTTTGTTTGTCTGTGTAATTATTTTGTTGTTACCTATCGATAAATTTGCGTTGTCGCTGTTATGACCGTGTTACATAGACATACTTGTTTGAGTTGTTTGTTAATGTTTTTTTTTAAATTGTTTAATGTTTTTATATTTTTTTGGATGTTCTAACGAGTTTAACAAATTAAATAAGTAGAACTACTGTAATTATTCCTTACTGGATCCAAGAAGGCGGAATCTTGTTTTCTCATCATTTTAGTTCGCAGTCGATCAAACCATAAAGTGTTATATATTGCTAAAATCCGCATAACATTCTCCATCCAACGACATAAAAATATATCTTAACTCCCATAAGAAAAAATAAACCTGATGATGGTTCAGAATAATCGAAACGTCACATAATATTTTTAATACCGTATTAGTATTGTGCGTAAAAAGGTGCCTTAATAATGTTTAATCGAATTTTGAAAATTCCTAATAATAAGGTCGCCAAACGCGAAAAACAAAAATCGAAATTTTTAGTTTTTTGAGCATAAAACCAAATCCATTCGAGTTAGCTCAAATTTCTCAGATTATTACTCGGCATCGAATTTAGCAAAAGTGTCGAATTTAAACCTATATCGTATCTCTCATAATAAGCGAGATCCCCATGCTTGCCCTCGAATTTGGGACAGCCTGTACTTGTTAAACTTGCTTCATAATTATAAATGAGATCGTCAATTATATGAAACGATGAGTTTACTAATTGACAACGCAAATATAGTCGCAGTGCTCTATTTTAACTGGGACTACGCTCTGGTCTAGTTTAACGATTTATTTACCAATTGATACAAATTTTGACATAAAGCTGTAAGAATCTATTAATTACGGTAATTTTTATTCATAGAAATAGACAAGTATAGTCGTGATGCTCTATTTTAACTGCCGACGGGTCGATTTTGTTTAACGATTTATTTACTAATTGATACAAATTTTGCAGTAAGATTCTATTAAAGAAGATAAAAATATCTCATATTTCATGCAAATAAAGTGTCTGCATTAGAATATCGCAACTGTATCCTACCTACCTTAAATCCATACTCTTCAGCAATTATTTCGCTTCTCATAAACAGTTCTCTAGCTAATCCGCGTCCACGATATCTCGAATCAACAGAAAGAATTCTAAGTTCGAATATTTTATCAACACTGTATGTTTGAAACAAATTTAGTTCATGGTTAACATTAAATAGTAACCCAAAAATAAGGCGAAATTCTCTACTATCAGAAGCATCGACTTCCTTCAAACCCTCTTCGACCTCGCCTTGCCGAGAAATTCCATTTAAAGCTACGCCGGCTATCTGGAAAATAATAAAACTTTATTAAAGGGGAAGCAAGAATGCCAATTTTGTGACATTCCTGCAAAGATTATTGAATATATACGCTTCGCAGACGGTTTTATTGTTTTCTTAAAACACAATACACCGACGTTTAATGCATTTAAATAAGTTATAAAATTAACATACTTCACCAGTTTTAGCATCAATCGCCATTACTGATAAACCATCCTTTAGCGTCATTATATCGTGATGTTCTAATACTTCGCATTCTTGGTCGTGTTTGCATAACCCCACCGACACGTTTAAGGGTTCATCAGGAAAACTATGACGTAAATGGTGTATTACTTCTTCGTATTTTGAAGGTGGAATTGGACCGTATTCAAATACCATTATGCTGAAAATGCATTAATTAGTAGAAAATAATTACTTCTCGTTAAAAGAATAGTTATTTGTATTATAAGAAAGGTATATTTCTTTATGAATCGCGATCTTAGTAATCGAGGCGCAGCCGAGATTAGAAACGCGATGACTAAGAAGAACCTATTTTTCTTTAAGAATAATACATAAAATTTTTTCGGGCACTAAATCGAAATGGATTATACTTTATAAGAAATTATTTAAAAAATACATGACAAGTGCGAGAATCAAATTGCCGTTTCCATCACTGCAGCAACTATACAAAAATAGGTAAACAAAAATAAGTAAACAAAAATTTTGTCAAGTGTTATCGCGTGAAAATAGAAATAAATAATGAAAATAAATCATCCTGAAATATGGGCATTACCGCTTGAAGCTGTTGCGGTCTATATCGATATACGACCCATAGAATTTCAAAATTTTTTATTTAGAGGTACGTACCTGGGAGTGTTCTAAACACGATTAAATCAAAAATTTGCGGATGATTCATATTTGATACATAAAAATAGAAAATAAAATTGCTTTGAATCGAGCTATTTTGTAAACAATTATAATATGCGAAATCTCTTCTCCTCGCATATGACGGTATACAGTGTTGCCAAACGTGACACAAAATAAAAAAAAATTAAATTACTGCCTTTCACAGGCAGTAATTTGAGTTTATTGCCTGTTAAAAATACTTACCTAATATAACATTTTTTATTTATTTTGCTATGAAACAACAAGAAATACAATTTAAAACAAAAAACAGCCTAAAATGTAAGAACTATAGAAACTAATGACTGTGGAAGTCTTCACAGTGAATCTGCGACTTTCCAGACCACTCGACAATCCCGGATAGGGATTTTCCCAACTTTCGACTTTCTCTACATAATACCTTCCATACTAAGACTTTCCCGGTCACCGAAGATCCCTCCGCTATACGTTCCCTACTACGACTTTCTCGGCCACTAAAGTTACCAACCTATAAAAAAATCCATTCTTGCCCATCAATATGCAAGTTTTTAAAATAACTAAAACCAGTCAAAATGTGTTTTAAAATAATTCAATACTGTACAATGAGATCACATTTACAAGTCCATCAATATAAATAGATATTTTTGTATTAAAATAAGTAAATATCTGTTGTGGAACACCACACAACCTTCCAACCTACAAAATGGAAACTAAAAGAAATGTAATAATTTAAATAGCATTTTATTTTAATAATCATGCTACCTTCTTTATAATAAGTTCATTACGAAAATAAGGAAGATTGTAAAAACAAAAACAGTTGTCTATGTCAACAATTTAAAACTGAATGAAATAATTTTAACTATGATTTTATTAGCGTATAAAAAGAAAAAAAACTTTACTCTAACCTATCTGACTCACCCCGACATCCTTTTCACGACAGTTATCCCTTAGCGATTGCACATTCGCAACGAAATAAAAATGGAAATAAGAAAGGAATAAAAAGGAAAACTAAAATCTACTCTAACCTATCTGACTCAACCCGACATCCTTTTCGCGACAGTTATCCCTTAGCGATTTCACATTCGCAACGAAATAAAAATGGAAATAAGAAAGGAATAAAAAAGAAAACTAAAATCTACTCTAACCTATCTGACTCACCCCGACATCCTTTTCGCGACAGTTATCCCTTAGCGATTGCATATTCGCAACGAAATAAAAATGGAAATAAGAAAGGAATAAAAAAGAAAACTAAAATCTACTCTAACCTATCTGACTCACCCCGACATCCTTTTCGCGACAGTTATCCCTTAGCGATTGCACATTCGCAACGAAATAAAAATGGAAATAAGAAAGGAATAAAAAGGAAAACTAAAATCTACTCTAACCTATCTGACTCAACCCGACATCCTTTTCGCGACAGTTATCCCTTAGCGATTTCACATTCGCAACGAAATAAAAATGGAAATAAGAAAGGAATAAAAAAGAAAACTAAAATCTACTCTAACCTATCTGACTCACCCCGACATCCTTTTCACGACAGTTATCCCTTAGCGATTGCACATTCGCAACGAAATAAAAATGGAAATAAGAAAGGAATAAAAAGGAAAACTAAAATCTACTCTAACCTATCTGACTCAACCCGACATCCTTTTCGCGACAGTTATCCCTTAGCGATTTCACATTCGCAACGAAATAAAAATGGAAATAAGAAAGGAATAAAAAAGAAAACTAAAATCTACTCTAACCTATCTGACTCACCCCGACATCCTTTTCGCGACAGTTATCCCTTAGCGATTGCATATTCGCAACGAAATAAAAATGGAAATAAGAAAGGAATAAAAAAGAAAACTAAAATCTACTCTAACCTATCTGACTCACCCCGACATCCTTTTCGCGACAGTTATCCCTAAGCGACTGCACATTCGCAACGAAATAAAAATGGAAATAAGAAAAGAATAAAAAAGAAAACTAAAATCTACTCTAACCTATCTGACTCACCCCGACATCCTTTTCGCGACAGTTATCCCTAAGCGATTGCACATTCGCAACGAAATAAAAATGGAAATAAGAAAAGAATAAAAAAGAAAACTAAAATCTACTCTAACCTATCTGACTTACCCCGACATCCTTTTCGCGACAGTTATTCCTTAGCGGCCTTAGCTTTCTACATTCAATAACAAATAATTCGTAAATTTTATGAGAGTACAAACAGATTTGATTAGAGGTGCATAAATTTACTGACTGAGAAAGTCGTAATAGGGAACGTCTAAAGCAGGAATCTTCGATGGCCGGAAAAGTCGTAGTAGGGAAGGTCTTATGTAAGGAAAATCGAAAGCCGGGAAAGTCCTTAGCCGGGATTGTCTAGTGGCCGGGAAAGTCGCGATACGCTTCACAGTATAACTATATTATCACAACAATAAATACAATTATTTCTTGTAATAAGTAAACAAATGTAACCAACTTATAAACTAATCAAACGTATTGTGAAGTGAAATTAAAAAATCGTTCTCTCGGTGTGTCTCCAATCCTGTTGCGTGGTAAATCGTAAACCGATACACATAACCAAAGAAAATGTAACTACAATAGCTTATGGATTCATAGCAACAGTTTATTTTCTGTTTTTTTTTCAAATTAATATCCGCAAATTTTTTTATTAAATCGTATTTAGAACACTCTCATGTATGTACCCGTAAATAAAAAACCTTGAAATTCTGTGGGTCGTATATCAATATAGAACCGCTGTTGCTAGTTTATTACCCTTGAAATCAAGAGATAAACACGAGAAGGCTTACTATATTTTCAAATTCTTGGAGGATTTCAAAGAATGTAAGGGATATCGACGAAGAAGTTATGCATGCTTTTTTTCATAAAAAGGTTAGTTTTTCTGAATACATTTATTTATTTATTTTAAGTTTTATCTTTACATTTGATTACAGGCTGAAAGATTGAAATCTTCCACGCTGTGGTCGACATATTCCATGTTGAAAAGTACATTGAGAGTGAAAGAAAGCGTCGATATATCGAATTATGGGAAGTTAAGCGCCAAAGTGAGAGATATGAAGCAAAAAAATCAAAAATTCTGTCGCAGGGTGATGTGTCAAAATTTTGCACAAGCGCCTGACGATACTTTTCTTATGATTAAAGCGGCGTTAATTTTCGGTCTGTATGGGGCATGTCACAGTGAGGACCTAAGAAAGTTAAATGTGAACGATATCGAGGATACCGGCTCTATTTTGGTTGTTACCTTCCATGACACTAAGACAAGAAAGAAGCGTATATTCACCGTTATGACGGAAATGAGAGGAATTAGTGAGATTGAGTTGAACAGGAGATATGGAAGCTTGCGCCCAAAACATATCAATCACTCAAGATTGTCTATATTTTACATGAACAATAAATGTACAGTGCAACCTGTGGGAATCCACAGTTTCTACAAGATGCCGAAGAAAATTGCCCATTATTTGAAATTACCCAACCCTGACGGTTACACCGGACACTGTCTACGTCGAACGTCAACTACTTTTCTTGCAAACGGTGGAGCGGATATCAAGGAGCTCAAAAATCATGGAGGATGGCGATCAAACACGACTCCAGAAGAATATATAGAAGAAAGCATTAACAATAAAATGGCGACTTCGAAAATGATTTTTAACCAGACATCATCGTCAAACAGTGGACGTCAGAATCCATTAGATGTTGTCCTAGGACGTATTGAATTGCAGTTGGCTCCTGCATGTAGCGATTCATCATTTTCTACGTCAAATGGAGGAGTTCATCAGGAGGTTTTTATCAAAATCGTAACTACCATTTAATGATTTACAGTTAAAACACTGGTTTTATAACGTTAATAGTTGTACGTTTAATATTTAGTCTAATAAATAATTAATAATTCTTTATAAAGAAATGGTTGCTATAAAGAAAAGAGATACTTTTCTTTATGATATATAATAAAGAAATATAGTCCATTTCCATTCAGTGTCCGAAAAAATACTTTTTTTAAGTATAACTTGTTATACATAAAGCACGGTCTACAAGAACACATTTGGTAGTCACTACGCACTACGAACTGGTCATTAAAACAGCAGAAATGATAGATTCTGTGAAATAGTATGCCCGCACTCAAATGTGGGCATAAATTGACCTATATGGCACTGAGTAATCAAAAATTGCTAAGCAACTATTGCACTAACTATTCAAACAAGCTTCGGTATCAAACATTTATGAATGTTAAGGAAAATCATACATTCCTATTTATAGAATTTAAAAGTAGGTACACAGCATCCCTAGCAACATCAATATAGCCAACTATCTACACACCACCAAAATTTGCACGCAACCCTCACAAATTGACCGGAAATACTAAATATTTTGTTTAAAAGGTTTAGAAACTAAAATAGAATAAAACGTTGTATGTAGCACGGGCATAACAGCCGATTATTACATAATTAATACATAAATAACTATGATTTAGCAAGGCAATAAAGTGGATTTTTTAAGATGAATATGGACTTTGGTGGCTGAGGCTCTTTGGGTTGAGGCAAATAAACCACAAACCCTTCAACCGAGATAACTGGTAAAGAGGAGATGACGTTTGTAAAAATTTGATTAATTAATATTAATGTGACAGTTACATTGCACGCACATCCTATCACTTTTACGCGTTGTATAAGCTTGGCTTTTTTACCTTCCAACCTACATATACAGATGTAAGTATAGAAGGTTATGCAATCGACTTTTTTTTTCAATTTTTTACAATGTTGTCTGTTTTTGTTATAAAGTATAAAAAAGAGGCTGCATAGTTATCCTAAAAAAAATTTAATTAAAATTATTTCATTCCTTCTAATTTGTTAACTTAACATCTAGATGTCTAATATCCTCTGTCTGACATGAAGATTTAAACGTCTGTTTGACGTAGATTATTGCAATTGTTTTTACCATGTTGCCTACATTCGCAATGAACTTATTATAAAAGAGGTAGTACACCAAAAATGTTATTAAAATTATTCATTTCTTCTAATTTCCATTTTGTAGGTTGGAAGGTCGTGTGGTGTTCCACGCCAGATATTTTATCTTCTAACCATGATATACATAGGTAGTTATAGAAGGTTGTGCAATCGACTTTTTGTTCACTATCGCTAAATTGCCTTACTAGCTCATTTTACAACTTTTGACCAAGTTTTGCCAAGATCGGCCATGATGTCTGTGTGTCTGTATGTCTGTGTGTCTGCGTGTCTGCGTGTCTGCGCGTATGCGCGTCTGCGTGCCTGCGTGTCTGCGTATCTGCGTGCCTGCGTGTCTGCGTGTCTGCGTGTCTGTGTGTCTGTGTGTCTGTGTTTCTGCGTGTCTGCGTGTCCGCGTGTCTGCGTGTGTCGCGTGTGTCGTGTGTCGCGTGTGTCGCGTGTATCGCGAGCGTCGCGTGCGTCGCATGTGTAGTGTGTATCGCATGTGTCGCGTGTGCCGCGAGTGTAGCGTGTGTCGTGAGTGTCGCGTATGTCGCGTGTGTCGCGTGTTTCGCGTGTGTCGCGTGTGTCGCGTGTGTCGTGTGTGTCGTGTGTGTCGTGCGTGTCGTGTGTGTCGTGTGTATCGTGTGGGTCGTGCGTGTCCTATGTGTCGTGTGTGTCGTGTGTGTCGTGTGTCGTATGTGCCGTGTGTGTCGTGTGTGTCGTGCATGTCGTGTGTGTCGCGTGTGTCGTGTACGTCGTGTGTGTCCTATGTGTCGTGTGTGTCGTGTGTCGTGTGTCGTATGTGCCGTGTGTGTCGTGTGTGTCGTGTGTGTCGTGCGTGTCGTGTGTGTCGTGTGTGCCGTGTACGTCGTGTGTGTGTGTGTCGTGTGTCGTGTGTGTCGTGTGTGTCGTATGTGTCGTGTGTGTCGTGTGTCGTGTCGTGTGTCTCGTGTGTCTCGTGTGTGTCGTGTGTGTTGTGTGTGTCGTGTGTGTCGTATGAGTCGTGTGTGTCGTGTGTCGTGTGTGTCGTGTGTCGTGTGTGTCGTGTGTGTGTGTGGTGTGTGTCGTGTGTGTCGTGTGTGTCGCGTGTGTCGCGTGTGTCGAGTGTGTCGTGAGTGTCGTGTGTGTCGAGTGTGTCGTGTGTGTCGTGTGTAACGTGTGTGTCGTGTGTGTTTGTGTGTGTGTGTGTGTGTGTGTCTGTCTGTGTGTGTGTAGGTGTCTGTGTGTGTGTGTCTGTGTGTGTGTGCGTGCGTGTGTGTGTGTGTGCGTGTGTGTGTGTGTGCGTGCGCACGTGCGTGCGTGTGTGTGTGGATTAGTGTGGTGTGGGTTGGTTGGTTATATATATATATATATATATATATATATATATATATATATATATATATATGGGTGTGTGTGACTGTGTGTATGTGAGTGAAGGTGTGTGTGTGGTGGCGTGTCGGTTGGTTGATTGTGCGCGCGTGTGTGTATGTGTGTGTGTCTGAGTGCTGTTGTGCCTGTTTGTATGTGTACGAGAATGGGTGTGTGCGTATGCGCGTGTGTGGGTGGGTTGACGGGTAGGGCAAGTGTGTTGGTTGAGGACGTGAGGTCAGGTGAGCGTAGGGGTGCGCATGAGAATGTGCGTGAGCGCGTGCATGTGAGTGTCTGTATACATGGCCGCGAGAGAGAGCTTGCGTGGTTGAGAGAGAAAGCGCGTGTGCGCTTGTGCGTATATGTGTGTGTTCTGTATAAAATGTCTTCATACGATTCCAAATATACCTTATAAATAAATTAAGTTAATGAAATAAGATTGAAAACGCGTAAACTGTACTTACGACAATTTTGATACGGGGGCTGCTTTGGAATTTTTGCAAATGGCTTCTGGATGTCCAGTAGGGTCTATCTGATGGAAGGCTTAATCTGACAAATCATTGTTGTTGTTTTGAAGACGTTACCTATTTTCATTATGATCAAATAGCAAAAGTGGTTGCATAACTATCCCAACAAAATTTCTATTTTCCTCTTGTGTGTTGTTTCACTCCATATATTTGTGCGAATCGGTTTGAAAACAAGCACAAGAATGTTATGTGCTGGTCACATGAGTTTTTCTCATATTGTTTAGTTTAATGATTTAGGAATTTTGCATATTAACCACATGGAGGGTTGATTAAACCGATTAGACAATTTTTTTGCAGGCAAAACTATAAATCTGGTAAACAAATTGATTGCTCTAATTTGCTTATAAAAAGTTTTATAGACCTTATGAAATTTTCTTCGTTTAAAAAAACGATAGCGAATAATTTGTACTTTTTATTCGTGCTATGTATTGTGCATTTCAAGTATATTTGAATTTAGTATTGAAATGTTGGTTTATAACATCCTTTTTAAAGCTAAGGCTTATGTATGTTCAATTCATTTACATTAATTTACATTTTCTATAATTAGTAGTTACCTGTTGGAAATAAACTACCTTTGAATTTATCTAATATCGGTCATATTGCCATGCTTACTTTTTAGCAAAACCCTGAACTGGTATCCAGACATGTAACCAACTTTAGACCGAACTCGCAACCTAGTAGACTGCCTCCGGAGTTGAATCAGAAGTCACTACCCCAAAACATTACCACACAAACATAAAACCTACATCAGCTTTGTTGTCGATTACCGTCCTACACAAACATTACCGAAAGTGACATACCCTCCAACGCTTTCTGTGAACCCTACGAAGATACACTGACTGTATTGTAGATATCCTAATACAATACACTCACTATATAACATCTAAAGGTACCACCAATTGCATAAAAATTTAGCTCACCGTATTTCGACTACACTACCCTATTCATCAACTTCGTACAACAACTCTGACGGACCTTATTGTTCAGTCATACTCCACACACATTTCGTATTCCAATGTATATTAGATGATAATTGCTAACGACCTCTACGAACGCGAACCTAATTGCTCACAAACACGCGCTCAGCACAAAACATTTCTCCTTAAATAAGTAAAACACGTTACTAAGACAAGTATAACATACTGACAAAAAAAAGAAAAATCTGAACTAATAGGACTTCTTTTAGTAATCGAAATTGATAGACAAAGCAGAATACGCAAGTAATGCAAATAATACATTATAAATAACCAATAAATTTTAGAGATGAACATTTTTTAATTAAATATTTCAGAAAAAAATTCTAGCTTTTAAGAGTTTGACTAGTTGCAAAAGAGGAAACAGAACTTCAAGTACAAAATTTATGTTTGCAGATTTGGGAATAAATTCGGTTCGTTTAAGTTTATGAGTAACATCAATAAAGTGGGAAAGAAGGATTGCTACTCGTTTACAATCCAGATGAATTTTGGTACTGTTGGTTTACAGAAAATCTGTTTCTATATTTGTTACGATATTGATGCATGTTTTTCATTATTTCTTTACTATTAAATTTATATACACAGAAACAATGCAGAAACAAGGACTTACCTCACACTCTATCATAAAAAAAAGAAAGTACCAAAAAATTAGTGATACAGGAACATTTGTTCATCTGTTTAAGTAATGCACAGCAAATGAGTAACGTAAACCTGAAAAACAAATTGGAACTAGCGAGCGAGTGGAGTAAATCAACCGCGTAAAGTCATAAAATGCAAGTGTAACATAAACATATTATATGAGAATTATTAAGTGATCTATAAAAAACAACATTAATCTTTCTAAGTATTGTTTTCGTGAAAAAAATCGATGTCGAGTTTTCAATGGTTTTACACGTTTGCAACATTTTTAAAACGATCTAGACCATTCCCTATATGATGTCTGTGTGTGTATCTGTTTGGCTGCGTCCTGTATGCGTTTGTGCGCATGTGCATGTGCAGTACATGTGTGCATGTGGGTGCCTTCGTGTGACCGCGTACGTGTACAGGTGTGCGCGCACGCGCCTCTATGTCTGTATGTAGCTAAAGGCGGATTCCCGCTCGTGCACAGAACGCCGATTCCGCAAAAACTCGCTGGCGCATAAAGTTGAATCTCGTCTATTTGAATGCTGCCGTTTCGTGTCGCGTGCGGAATTACACGACGCAACCCGCAGCGGTTGTCTGTCGTAGAACGTAATAGTAGGTACAAATTCAACTTTGGCCGCAGAACTACGCCGTCGTCGCACGCAATCAGCTGGGAAGTGTTGTTCTGTTTTCAAACGATTCAAAATTATGGATAGCGTAGACGAATTTAATTTGGTTAAGGTTGTATATATGAGGCTAGAAGTATTGGATAGCAATTGTGCCCAGTTCAGAAGCAGGGATAGAAAAAAAAAGGCCTGGCAGTCAATAGCAGAAGAAGTAGGAAATGACGGTAAGTATTTTTAGCGGTGCCTAAATCATATTAATTTATTTTAACAACCCTATAAGTAATATTGAATGAAATAGTAATTAACTTGTTATAGTAGGAACTTGCGTAAGTACATGGAAGAAGCGGCGTCCCCGGTACACCCTCACGAAACGGCAGATGTCATCTGGTTAAGAAGAAGGTAGAGGAACGTGGGACAAGGAAGAATTAATGAGACTTCTGGATAAAGTGTTGATAACAAGGCATTAAGTTTGTCAGTATTGCTTTTGCTTATAGTCAAAATATCTTATTTTCAAGAACAACAAGCAATGATTATCTGAATAAAACCACAATGCAAAGTAGCGAAAGTTGCGAAACAGAAGAAATTCCCCCTAAGTTTAGTCAGGGCTAGCTGCTTTTAGATGTTGCAGATTTGGAGTCTGCAGAATTCATTATTGAGGGGCTGTCATCCTCATCAACAAATACCACATCACATAGTGCTCTGTTCTCAACTGGTAGGGAAATTGCTACAGAACCGATCATACTTTAATAAGTGCAATAAATAAATGAACTAAGGATGAGACTCCGAATTCAGCTGTCGACACCGTTTTGTTCACTTTCATCCAATATCTTGGAAAACAGGTTAAACAGTTATTGCAGGGGAAAACTGCTACACAACATAAAATCAAAAACCACCTAACAGTATTCTTACACGAACTGTATAAGGAATACTAATAGGTACATTTGAATTAAAATATGTACATAATTCGTCCTTAATTCTTGTCACTTCATGAGAATAATTACGCTTGGTAACGATTGGTCAGTCCCAGGTAGTACATCAGTTTTGGGAGTAATAATAGTCTCCTCCAATATTGCTGGCCCGAACTTGGTGTTTCTAAAATTTTTCTAACCTACCTTGAGCTCCAATGTCAACCAAAGTAAATTTATAGTCAGCATCACATACAGCCATAATTATGCTACAGAAATGTTTATAGGTGTAGAATTTCGTTACCAATTTATAGGGACTTTGGATAGCAATGTGCTTTCCATCAATAGCACATTCCATCTACATCATGTTGAAAATGACAATTACAAACAAGAATTTTTTAATACAGATATCTCAAAGCTGTTGCTGAATTCAGCTTAAACCATCTTTCAGGTATTGGAGATTGTAAATATTTCTGGCATAGTGCTTCCCAAAAAGCAATGCAAGTCTCTCATATGATTCTGCAAACTGTCACTCGTCCTTGAAGGTACGACCTTTCAACTTCGCACATCTGCGATCCTTGCGACAAGTAACTAAAAGTATCTTAACAATTAAAAGCATAGAGCATAACAAAATTAATACCTTAATGTAATTGCCAACCGTTCTTCGACTCTAACTGTTGTTAAACAACTCCTCTTTGCCAATCTGTCCTTCTCCTTCAGCATGTTGAGATATAAATGATGAATTATGTGCTAAAAGAAGGAACCGATAGACTGGTTAGAATTAATGAACGGCATAGTAGCGAGAGCAAAAGTGCAAACATTATCTTACCAATATATCAGAGGGATGACAATAGAAAATGCAATAATTACATGGGCATAATTTTATCGAGTGTGCCAGGAACTGTATTCGCCAGAATAAGGCAAAAATAATAAGACCCAAATTGCAATCTCCCCATGAACGCAGAAAAATAAAAGTACGCAAAACCACATGAATCAGAGCATTACAATTAGGAACAAAGATATAGATTTGGAAAATGAGGAAGTGTATGAAAGGACATAAATACAGTAGAAGTAATAAAAGATATACAAAAAGATAACACGAATATAATTAGAACAAATGAAAAAAATGAATTTGCAATACTCCAGGCGTTAAACAGAGTTACGTGTTGAGTCTGCTCCTGTTTTCAGCGGTACTAGATGAAGAAAGCAAAGTGAAAGGTGGGAAACACTAGGATACTGGCAAATGAGACAAAATAAATTGAGCCCATTGCCTGGATGACTAATACCAACAAAAACCTACAGCATAAGTGTAAACTACTTGAGGAAGAACTATGGAATATTTATGTGAAGATTAATATTGACAGAACAAAGACAATAATCTCACATATATCTTTTTCGGTGATCCAATTGTTAGAGTGCTTGCCTTTGACCGGAGCGGTTCAGGTTCAAACCCGGCGACCGTAGCGGTTTTTCTACAACGTATTTCAGGTTTTCGCGATTCTATGTATTCAAAAACTCATTCCCGGTGTTGTCTCGCGTTCTTTCTCCTCCTTCCATTTCGATAAATTAACGACGTTTCGGTAGAATCGCATATATTATTTTCAAGTCACTTTACTTCTGCTTATTATGATTTGAATTGAACTACTGTCTTCATTGCTGGTCGCTAGTATATCCATCACTTCACTGAAGGATATACATATACCAGCGATTAATTCTTTGAATGCTATTCTTTACTCTGCTTCTTTTCTGATTCCGTCTTTCTTTTCTATTTTTGCCGTGCATTCGTACCTTAAACACTCGTTTTGTAAATCTTTCTATAATTTTACACTTTTTACCTTAATTGGTTCTACCTTTAAGTTTGGAAAAATGCTTCATGTCTTATTTTGTCCGTGTTTTTTTAATTTTTTATTTTTCTTAAAAACCTAATTTTCTTATCAATGTGACTCTCTCTGTTAATATTTCACTGCTGTATATGATTTGTTAGGGAATCAAACCTGCCTCAGCCGCGTGTCAGACGAGCAACAATACCACTAGTCCAACCGTGCTTTTCCAGTTTGACCTTGAAACTATTATTTAAACCATTTAAAAACTATACATTCAAAGCTATATCGAGAATTAGCCGCAAGTGTGAGTCAAGATCTAGATAACAACGGAAATGTCTTGATGCACATGAACTACTAATGGTTGTTAGCACTACCCGTCACTAGGGTAAAGAGGTAAGGGATCTTTAACGTATCAAACATCCTATTGCCACGGGAGCAACAGTTTTATTTCCTAACCGGAAATGAGTGCTTTGGTTTCTTCTCTGTTTTAGAAAAACAGCCACCGTCGCCGGATTTCGACCTGAACCGCTCCGGTGAAAGACAAGCACTTTAACAATTGGATCACCGAAAAAGCTATATGCGAAATCATTGTTTTTGTTTTGTCAATATTAAGCTTCACATTAATCTTCGATAGCTCTTCCTCAAGTAGTTTACGCTTAAGGCGTTAGGTTTTTGTTGGTATCAGTCATCCAGGCAATGGGCTCAATAGTTTCTTTCGTCGCATTTGCCAGCATCCTAGTGTTTCCCATCTTTCGCTTTGCTTTCTTCATCTAGTAACCCTGAAAACAGGAGCGGACTCAACACTTAACTCTGTTTAACGCCTGGAGCGTTGTAAATTCATTTTTTTCATTTGTACTTGCTATATTCGTGTTATCCTTACGCATATTCTTTATTGCTTCTACTGTATTTATGTCCTATCATCCATTTTCTCTTGGGAATCTATCAAACGCCTTCTTCTCCAAGCATATATCTTTGTTCCTAATTATTATACTCTTATTTATGTGGTTTTCCTTACTTCTATTCTTGTGTTCAAAGGGCGGCTGTGATTAGGGTCTTATTATTCTTCCATTATTCTGGTGAATACGCTTCCTAGAACACTCGACAAAACCAGACCCATGCAATTATTGCATTTTCTCTTGTGATCCCTCTAATATATTGGTAAGATAATGTCTGCACTCTAGTCGTTTAACATAATATGTCCTTCATCAATTCCAACCAGTCTAACAGTTCCTTCTTTCCCCACATATTTCATCATCTATGTGTCAATACTGTCCCTGTCCGGTGTTTCAACTAATTGAATCATTTTTATTGTTTAATTTGGCTTCTATTGTGTGTTATTTCTCCTGATCTTCGTTTAATTCTTCTCCTCCACTGTATGTTGTATAACCATGTATGTCAGTTATTTAAATTGCTGTCTCAGTCGTTTTATTATCTTTCCTTTTTTGTGTGGTACGTAGGTGTCTGTGTGCTTGTGCGTATCCGTGTCCGCGCCCGTGTCCGTGTTCTTTCCCGTGTCCGAGTCTGTGTCCGTATCCGTGTCCGTGCCTGTGTCCGTGTGAGCGTCTTCGTGTGCGTGTGTAATTTGAAAACGTAATTGCCTTTCAAGCGATTGGTTCTATTTCAAGCCTATTTAGCTTTCAACGTTCATGTACATGTATTCGTATAGAAGACTATGTAATAGACATTATTTCACTAACGATACATCTCCTTTATACTTCATTTTACGTTTGACAAAGCCAAGATGTGTGAATGTGTGCTTCCGTGTCCATGTCCGCTTCTGTGTCTGTACCTGTCTCTGTATCTGTAGCTGTGTCCGTGTCCGTATTAGTGTCCCTGTCCGTGTCCATGTCCGAGTCCGTGTCTGTGTCAGCATCCGCGTCCGTGCCCGTGTCCGTGTTCGTGTCCGTGTCCGTGTCAGTATCCGTGTCCGTGTCCGTTTCAGTATCCGTGTCCGTGTCCGTGTCCGCGTCCGTGTCCGTGTGCGTGTCTGTATTTTGTC